>CM077510.1:4954858-4999858 GCA_039654745.1 Houttuynia cordata | reverse complement strand
ATGCCCATTTTTATCCCTCTAATTCTTCCTTAAAATTTCCCTTTCTCACTCAAAAAATATGCTACAAATAAGGGCATGAAGCTGGATTTGAGGAAATTTCAACAGAATCTAGTTTTCACTTAATTAACTTTTCTCAATTGTATTTGTTATAATTTTATAAAAAAAATAGGGGTAATTAATAAGGAAATGCATTTTCAGTCATGAAAACACGTTTTTTTCTCATTAATTATCCCTGTCTTTCATGTTTATTTACGAAATATGCCATCGGACCCTAAAGTCTTCCCCAAAAGCTACTTCTTCCTAACCAAACACCCAGATTCTTGATTTCTTTTTTACTATTTTTTTGGTTATGATCACACATGTTTGTATTCAAAATTGTATTACTTTGATGGAAATTGGTATACACTTATTTCTTTGCTAATGTTGGAGTATAAATCCCAAGACCTATCTGAATAATAGTTCCTATGTAATTCTGCAATGAATAATAGTTCCTATGTAATTCTGCAATGTGCATGCTGGAGCACTGTAAGGAACTTGTTGTTAGTCTTTTCTGTTGATGAGTAGTGATCAAACATCAATTATGAGCATCTCTCTCTTAAATTAGTAGTTCAGGAAATGTAGAACGAGCGTTACGATTTGAGTGTGTGAGGCAAATTCATCTATAATACTCTCTCCATCCGGAATTGATAGTGACATTTGGTTTTCCAGGCTGAACTAAAATCAGTTCTTTTTGGAAAACCGAATGTCACTACTAATTCCCAAAGGAGGAAATAATTTTGCTACTATAAAAGTCTAACATATCTCAAGCCCTATCCAAATAATGGATCCTGTGTAATCCTGTAACAGATATGCTGGAGCCCTGTAAACAAATGGGCACCTATTTAGTGTTTTTTCTGTTGTTGTTGCACAGTCAAATATCAGTTATGGGCATTTCCCCTAATTTATGGGCGATCTCTAAGTAGTAGTTGAGTAAATGCTGATATGTAGAAAGAGTGACTAAATTTAAGGGTGTGAGTCGAGTTGATCTATTTTCAGAAGTAGGTTTCAATTTTTTCTCTGCATCTACTCCGTCCCGGAATTAGTAGATACATGTTGGCGGGGGGGGGGGGGGGGGGTTGTGAGATGTGAAAAGTGATTCTCAACCATGTTTAAATCTTCTGGTAATTCTTCATCTTTTGATTTGTCTAATGTTGATTTTTTGTAAAAAATGTATTTGTTCAATTTGATAAGGGTTGAGGGAATGAGTAACAGCCTTGAATAACTACGCAGATTTGCTTTGTACTTTATTGCGTACTTGCAGAGAATCAATACATACATGATCAATCAGATATGCCTTGCAATATTTTTGTGTTTACAATGTCCTGCCTGCCTTACATGATTAACTAGTGTCTACAATGTGTGCATTGCTGTATTTTTGAATGCTAAACTCATTAAGTATGCATTCTTTACTGAGTAAATTTGTTTTTCTCCTATTATGTTTAATTATTTGTGTTCAGGGAAACTCGACAATGCTG
The DNA here is from genome assembly GCA_039654745.1 of Houttuynia cordata. Lineage (NCBI taxonomy): Eukaryota > Viridiplantae > Streptophyta > Magnoliopsida > Piperales > Saururaceae > Houttuynia > Houttuynia cordata. The sequence goes on along the minus strand of CM077510.1, from coordinate 4,998,344 downwards.
GAGAGCTAACAGAAAAAGAAATTATCCGAATTGAGATTTTTTAAGTTCTATTATTACATGAGAGTATTGAGTACAAACACTAGTCTTGTTATTTGTATGAGACATTGAGACTTTATTTTGGATTTTGATTAGCAAAGCTCAAATTGGGACTTGTTAGAAATTTTGAATATTTGGACTTAACATGATATGAAAAGTATGTGAAAATTAATATTTGGTGAGTGATTAATAGTTTATCTTCTTCATAGGAGATTTGCCAACTACTTTATTTGTGCCTAAGTGTTCTATACTTTTTCCAAGATTTTATGGTCGTGAATGTTTTACTTTTGTACTTCTAATCTTCTAGAGAATAGTATATTTATTTCACAAAGACTTATGATGTCATCCCGGTTGACCAAATCGAGTTTTAAAACATCGTTCCCAACCAAACATCTAGATTCTTCAATCTAGCTTCTTCCCTAAAATCCAGATTTTCCACTCCTAAAATCTCTAACCAAACAGACTCTAGATTCTGCATCTTTTACTCCAAGAAGTTCAACCAAATAAACCCTAAGAATGACTAATGTACCAGAAAATTATCCCCAGTAAACCCTCCGGCTGAGATTACGAAGAGAATTGGACTTTTACTTAGGCGCCATTTGGGGCATGATTAAAAACAAAAGTGGATGTTTTGCTACAATGTAGCATCTATATTTTTTTCTTATCAAGCCGAAACACCTAAAGTTTTGCTACACGTAGCATCTATATTTTTTTCCTATCCAGCTGAAACACTTAAACCCTAAACACCTTAGGTGGCCCATGTTTTTTTCCTATCCAGCTGAGGTGTTTCAGCTGGATGGGGAAAACATGGATGCTACTGTGGATCTGGAAAATCGCATATTTGTTTATAATCACGCCCCAAACGGGCAATTATTGCAGCAGGGGAGAAAAACTCCGGCTGCGCTAGCCCTCTGTAACAAGATGAGCTATCGGCGCCGCTTGTCATCGACCAAATTTCAGGATCTTGGCTGCATCCTCAGGTTACCATTTCGTTCCTTCCATCCACCTCCTCCTCGTCCCCTACGCCGAGTCGTCGTCACTGGTACGCGTATTAATTTCTTTTCTTACTATTAATTTTTCTTTACCACGACATGGTTCTCTATTTCCCGTTGTTGCTGCTGTATTTTCACTTACTAATCTTTTTATTGTTATTATCATCATTATTTAGCGTTACTGATTGATTTCCCTTCTTCAAGGTCTGGGAATGATCACTCCACTTGGATGCGGAGTGGAAACCACATGGAAGCGACTTATTGAGGGGGGCTGCGGAATTCGACAGCTAACCCTGGGAGATCTGAAGATGGAACACTTCCACAAAGAGACCGTCACTTATACGTTTGAGCAACTCACATCCAGAGTTGCTGGCATCGTGCCTTACGGCTCAGGGGTCGGGCAGTTCAATGAACAACTTTGGCTAAAGTCCAAGGTACTACTTATCTCATGTAAAACATATTTTTTTTTGTATATCTCATTTTTTTCTTTTCTTAATATCTAATGTAATGTAATCTAATCTAATCTAATTTATCTAATTTAACTATAAAAAGCACCGGATGTAGTTTGACCCTGTGCAATTTCTAGCTTATGACCTCTAAAAGGACTGCGACAGTTTTAATTGCAATTAAATTCATTAATTTGTTTGGGGACAGACATGGCATTTCATTAAGGACGAGACACTTTGCTACCTCTTTGCCAATTATGCCCTTGTTACTTCCAGTGTGCAAATTAGATGTAATAAAGATCGGTTTATTGGGGTTATTATTCCCATTATCTATAATGAAAGAAGGCTATGAATGAACTTTTTAGGATTCGTGTACTCATTACCAACATTTCACTTCAAATTCCACGTAACATAGATCTGTTTACCTGTAAAATGGACTTGCCCGTGATTTTTGCAGGGGGTAAACACTTCTAATATTAAAAATTCTTCTGTTTGTCAGGACCATAGGTCCATTGCTAGGTTTATCGCTTATGCATTATGTGCTACTGAGGAGGCTCTTACAGATGCAAACTGGATGCCAAATGAACTTGAAAATATGGAAGCAACAGTACTATCTGGACTTGTTTATTATTTAATTTATTATGAACAAATCCAGTTCCCATGTCTCATTCTAGACTGATCTTATAAGGTAGCAAAAACCTTGTTGGGTATCTGCAGGGTGTGTCTATTGGGGGTGGCATAGGGAGCATAAGTGATATTCTGGATGCTGCTCGAATGATTTGTGATAAGGTAGCCTACACATTGCCTCTGAATTCTATTCACTGGAGTTGTTGCTATTACATCACCCTGCATATTGCACTTAGGTACAGCATACGATGGCCTCATAGCAGTCTCTGAATGTTCAGGGATATGTGTGCTGTGTAATCTATTCTGGCTTTTCTTCTTGGTGCTGAGCAATTGTTTTCTAGGAGTATTCTTTATCCCGATATATTTATCCCAAGATTTTCTGATTGTGAGAGCCTTGACCAGTCGTTATTTTTAGCAGATGTTTGGCCACAGTTATTACGCGTGTGCAAACTTTTAATTTCATGCGTGCTAGTTTTTCCTGATTCGGCTTGACACTCTTTTTACCTTTTTTCGGGTAGACTTGCAGTTTCGTGACTTTCTCTGCACATAGATCTGATAGATTTGCAAACTGAAGCTTTACAAGTAACTGAATATAGTTTCCAAATTCGTGATTGCAGAATCTTCGTCATCTAAGTCCATTTTTCATTCCAAGAATATTGATCAACATGGCTTCTGGCCATGTGAGCATGAAGTATGGCTTCAAGGTGCTTTTCTATTTATTGATGCGGCTAAAATTTAGTTTCCAATTGTGTTTTCAATTTGGTTGAAATCATACAATCTAGAAAAAAATTTATTATCAAGATGACCTTTGATATGGCCCACAAGCTGACCTCATTTTACTAGGCTTATAACTTGTTCTCATTTACTAGTATTGTGTGATAGTATGGGACATGTGTCAAATTCTTACTCTAGAGTTTAGGGGCCAAATCATGCTACTGTAACGGCTTGTGCAACGGGTGCACATTCAATTGGAGATGCTGCAAGAATGATCCAGTTTGGAGATGCAGATGTTATGGTTGCTGGAGGCACGGAATCCAGTATTGATGCTCTTTCAATAGCAGGATTTTGTAGGTACAAGTCTTCTTTTTTTGTTTTCTTTTTTTTTTGAGAATGTCATCTGTATTCTTTAAAATATGCTACTGGTAGTTTATATAGGAAAATGCAAGTGGCCAAAGACTGGGAGAATAAAATTTACCAAGCATGAGCCCTTGAATGTTTTTTCCACTTGCGTTCTTTTTAATGTTTTGCAAATTTAGCAATTGTTCTCAAACATCACCTCCAAGGGATCCACATGAGCGGGACCCAGGTGATAAAAAGGGACCCTCAAAGGAGGAGCTGTACTAAGTTTGCCCATTTTTGGGCCTTCATCTGCCCATTTGAAGAACCTGAAATCTCCATTCTTGAGGATCCAGTGAGCAGGAGACTCACATGTAAGAATGGGAAGTGGCCTTTGTTTTGATGGTCCCTTTTCCATTCATCTGGGTATCACATATGTGGGACCGTTAAAGGGGGATGTTCACATTTGAATTGGTGCCTCATTCGAATTCTCCCATTACCCATAGATATTGCAACCTCTTCTTCAAATGAAGGATTTGAACCATCTTGAGCAAGGATTGCTGTCTCAGTTGATTGTGAGGCCTCAATCTTTGCATAATTTTAATAAATTATGCATGTATACATATTAAGCACTCCATAATAATATCAACCAGGTCTACATTTTATAGAAAGTGTTCCAGTAATTGCTGCAGTTATAATTATTTAGTCTTATGGGGTTTTAGACCTTAGATTTTTCTTTGTAAAATTATATTTTAGACCTTAGTTAGAAAATTTTCTTCTATTAATATAGGTATATGGTTATGTGGCAGTTACAGAGAGTTTTTGTTCTAATTGCTCTTTAACTTTTTCATATCTTCGACCTTCTGACATATTTATATTTTATTTCTTCCAGATTTTTTTATTTACATATTGAGGGTTGAAGGAAATTGGAACTTGGATGATAAACGATCAACTATGTGGGCGAGCACGGCTAATTGCATTAAAAAGTTGGGGAAAGTGGTACTTGGTGAAGTGAGGAGGAGAAAGGACTTCAAGAAAGAAACATGGTGGTGGAGTGACGGAGTCTAAGGAGTCATCAAAGAAAAAAAGTGTTCCTTTAAGGAGTGGAAAAAAATATAAAAGTTGAGATAATTGAGAAATATATACTTAAGGTTAGAAGAAAGGCTAAAAAGTAGTGAGTGAAGCTAGATATAAGGATACTCAAGTTAAGTGATAAGAGAAGACTTAGACCAAATTAGATGCATTAAGAGTGCAAATCAAAGGGTTTTAGTGAAAGATGAGGAAATTAAGAAGAGTTGGTGAGGGTACTTTGAGTATCTATTGAATGAAGATTATGCTAGTGGAATGGATGTTGGGTCTAGTCCTATTAAAGATGTAATTTATTTTAGAAGATTATCCATAGAAGAGGTAGGAGTTGCCTTAAGGAAGATGAGAAAAGGTAAAGCTCGAGAACCTGAAGGAATCCTCATTGAAGTATGGAAGGCTCTTGGGGGTGTCAGTTTAACATGGTTGACTAGGTTGTTTAACAATATTTGGAAGTCAAAGAGGGGTGCAAGAGGAGTGGAGGAGAAGTACTATTTCTACCTTTATATAAAAATAAAGGGGACATCCAAAATTGTAGAAACTATAGGGGTATAAAACTTAATGGGTCATATTATGAAGTTGTGGGAGAGAGTAGTAGAAGGTCATTTGCGAAAAGTAACTAAGGTATCAGAGAATTAGTTTGGTTTTATGTTGGAGAGGTCAACAATTGAAGCTATATTTATATAGCAATAGTTAGTAGAGAGGTATAGGGATAGACGAAAAGACCTCTAATGACCTTTATAGATGTGGAAAAAGCTTACGATGGAATGCTTAAGAAGCTCATTTGGGGTGTTCGAAGAAGAAAGGACTTATAAGAGGATACATAGATATTACAAAAGATATGTTTGATGAGGTAGTAAGATCCTTGTTGCCGACTCCAAATTGTTGGGCAAAGGTGCTACGTGATTATAATTATGATTATGTATGATGAGGTAGTGATTAGTGTTCGAAAAATTGGGGGGAAACTAAGGAGTTCTCGATCATAGTTGATCGACTAGAATTCAATAATAATATGATCAGGGTATTAGAATTATGGGGTGATCTCATTACAAACATGCGTATAAGCCAATGATGTCCTTGTTGGGTTTTGGGTATGGGTAGTGGGCCCATCTTAAGCCCACATTTGTGAGATTGATTGAATTAGGCTTAATGTTTAGTTATGTGCTAAGTTTGGAGAGAAAGAGAAAACCTTTATTATGAGGTTTTCTTTTAGTCCTACATAGGAAACACACATGAATGTGTTAAGGTATATAAGAGGAAAAAGTCTTCCTCTTGATGTATTTTATTGGTGTGGTGGCTCTCCTCAATTGATAGTGCACACATTCATGGGTGCACCTAAAGGTGCACACACGAGCGCGCACGTGGCGTGGGCGAATGGGCGCATTGTGGCGCACTTAGCACTTGGCACTTGGCATCTAGAGCCTTTGATTTTGATCAAACGGCTATTTATTTTGTGAAAATTACGAGCCGATCGATCGGTTAGATAGCGCGATCGCTCGATCGGATACAAATACGATCGATCGTATCGACTGTGATTTTTGCAAAATTGAGAGATGACCGGCCACGATCGATCGGCTGTGAAACAACAAATCGATCGTATCTACTGGAAAAAACGAAAATAGTATTTTGCGCCCGAGGCGATCGATCGCCTATGGAAGTGATCGATCGCTATGAGCAGTTATAGCGCGATTTCTTGCGCTTTTGGCTGTTTTTCTTTAAAAAGTTGCGTCTTTTCCATAAATAATGAACCTTTGAGTCTTCCCATAGATATTATGAACGGAAAAACTCAAAGAGAACAACCAAGAACAAATTTTTGTGGATTTCTCTCTTTTCCAAAAGTGATTTCTGCCAAAGGCAATAGTTTTCTGATTCTCTGAGTTCGAGTTTGACAAGGAAAAGTGCATATCCCGTCATTCTGGTTCATTGTGTCTTTGAATAGATTGCCAGAAGAAAACCCGTGCATAAGAGGGTGGCAATATCTATTTCAAAGTCAGCAGTTCATCACTGTGCCTCGGATAATTGGATTTGTGTTTGCCATTTTAGGTTCTATTTGATTACTATTCAACACGAACGGGTAAAGTACAATCCCTCTTGATTTCTCAACAGTCCTCTTGTATGTGGGTATGTCTCTGGGAAGGGAACTACCGAGGCAACTGGAGATCATCCTGATATCTTCCTTGGACCAGTATTGAATGAGAAGTTGTTGGTAGTGGGTCCAAATAGGGATTATTTTGATAATTCCTCTTATTGGCTCGAACCCAAGATGTCAATTTTTGTAAGTTCAGAGGTCGACCTCCAAGAGTCCAAATGGCCGAAATGAGGACCTTATCACAGTCTTCTTCATTCGCAAACATGAACAAGAAGAACCCAACTGCTGTAGACTGCATTTCAAAGGAGCTTGATAAACCCTAAATCTTTGTAAGAGAGTTCTTGAGCCAGACAAAATATGGGGGTTTGCCCAAGACATATCCAACGAGAGTGTTTTTCAAGCGTAGAGCTTCCCTGTCAAGAATGGTTGAGGGAATTTTAATGGAGAGGTGAGAGAAGAATTGAGGGTAATGAGGGCTGGTGGAGGAAGAATTGAGGGTAATGAGGGCTTTTTAGGCAAATTTACATGTCGTTTTCCTTTTCTTACTATCCTCTTCAATTCTTTTGCATTGGTTTCTTTTAGGGTTTCTAATATTGTCCTAGCCTGTGATGCTTTTCTTACTTTGGCCTTGGGGAAGGGTTTTATGATCTTATTGTATTATCTTTCATTTCCTTATTTGGAGTTAATAAAGTTTTTTTTTTTACCGTTAAAAAAATGGTTCGCATTGTAAAAAATAATGGTATGATAAAAAACAAATATCATCATGATAATAAACTGACAGAAAACATAGCATGTGCATCGACTAGACTAAACATTTACGCCATAACATAGGCTAAATATTATCATGATATAAAACTGATGGAAAACATAGCTTTTGCATCGAGTAAACATGGACACCATAACAAAGGCTATGTTATGAGGATAAAATGATTGTTCAAAAGGTCAAAAAGGATATTAAGTCACGTTGGATGAGGTAGCATCTGATGTAGTCCCATCTGAGGCCCAAGGAACCACAGAAGAAAGAATAGGATACTTCCAACTTGAAGAAATTATACAACACGGAGAGATCTTAGAATAACTCTAGAACGCAAAAAAATTTGTAGTGTGACAAAGTTGTTCGTCTATAATAATACACCAACCCAATGCAGGTTTAATTATCCTTTAGTTGACATAAAAAATTATACTACTCACAGACGTCATGCTGACATCTGAACTGCGAATCAGCTGTTATTAATCAAGATAATGTCAGCAGTAGTAAAAGACTAAAGCACTTTCTGAAGCTACAGCTATGTTTGTTAAAATTGGAAAAATGAGAGCCTGCAAAGGAATATTACAGTTATCACCACATCAATCAGTAAAGTTCAATATTCTATTTTATTTGTTTTCCTCATTGTGAGAAGCAATTTTCCAACAAGTGAACCACATCATTCGGCGAAAATGTCAAATTCATGGGGCATGAAGTCTTCGCTTGGCCTATAATACTTATCAGGGGAGTACAAGCTTAAGTTGGTTACTTGGCTGGTGTAAAGGCAAGCAAACCTCTCAACCTACAAGATTTAAGAGGAAGCATATCAATAACAAGATCACAACAGTGTTGCAACCTCAGAGAAAACCTCTTCTGATATAAAAAAGTTATGCCACACTCAGAAACAAGCTTGCTACTTGTTACAACTAAATGAAACAAGCTTGCTACTTGTTACATCTAAATGAAACACGCTTGCTACTTGTTACAACTAAATGTGGGCAATGAAAGAGTTAATACAATCTGATCTCATTTTAAAAGTACCTGATGTGCAAAGCGAGAATTCTGGTAGCCAGTCTTCATAAGTTGGCCCCATGTTGTATGAAACTGTGAATGATAAATTAAAAATTGTAAATTTTCTTCTAACTGAAAAGGTGAGTATCTGCTTAATAACTGAAAATGATTCAAGATAACAAGCGACTTCTCTGTCTAAAGTTTCTGCAATATAAGCAAAACCAAATTACCTTTTGGTGACATTCTCTCTGACCTTGTTGGTGAAGTTGACGCACACGCTCCCTTTGCAACTAAAACCAGAAGGTTTACAATTAGATACATTCCACATAGCAGCCCAATATTCCGTTAAATTTCAAGGGTGGCAAAGCACAATAAAATCGTCACATGGCATAACATTCTTCGGTAAAAAATATTGATGTCACAAATTTATCTGCTATCTAAAACATTCATGAACATCCTACATGAAAGATATGTAAGTGCCACAATGAACACCATATTAGGCAAGTAAGAAGGCGGCTTTCCAACCATAACAATGAAGAAAGAATGCTACATGCCTTCTCAAACTGTTGAAAGCCACTGAACTGCCTAATCAAGCAATTTCATCATCATACTGCCCTTCCTGACGCAACCCTCTAACGAAGGGCCATGAGATGATGGTTCAACGTCATCATGTGCATCATACATCTTTCCAATTATGGGGATTGGCTTCATCAGAATGATCATTGAACATACTATACTAATACAGTCATCCTCCATCACAAAGCTGGTAAAAAGGAAAACCAGTTTGCTTAACATGGAAGCATGAGAACCATTCCTAAACAAAGTCATTGCTTTTGATGTACATCATAAAACATCGAATTGCCTAATCAAGCAACTTCAGAAGTGTAAAGTTTTTGTCTTCTCCTCATAAGATAGTTTTTATCATCATTCACACGATTACGTTTTTCTATGTTTTTCTAAAATTCAACTTAATTTGTATGTTGAAGAACATTAAACAGACTAAGCAAGCAATTTCAGGATTCTCAATATTTGTTTTTTTACTCATCAAAGTGACTAAAAAAATAGTTTTTATAGTTATTCATATTCTAAATATTGATTCTGTTTGTGTAAAATTCAACTGATTTGAACTTACCATGCCCACAGACTGATAAAAAACCTAAAAAGCATATAGATGGCATTTCAACTCTGGAAAATGGGGCACCCCATGAATAAGGGAAGTGGAACCTCTCCTTTCCACCTAGACAAAATTTCAGCTCAGTTCAGAAGTAATGATTTTGGCTGTTTTTGTGTAAAATTCAACTGATTTTAGTTGTTTCCTAGCATGAACTTGCCATGCCCATAGAGGCATAGACTGATAAAAAACCTAAGAAACATATAGACAGCATTTCAACGCTGGAAAATGGGGCACCCCCATGTATAAGGGAAGTGGAACCTCCCCTTCCCACCTAGACAAAATTTCAGCTCATTTCTGAAGAAATATTTTTCTTTTCTCATGGTGTCTTGGGACTTAGGTCTCTATAAGTTAAGAAAGAAGACATGACAGACAAGATTTCAAAATCTCACCTCCAGTTCTGCAAGTTCCGTAGACAACTTTCGTATTTCGATGCCATCGGTGTGTTTAAACCTGGAAAAAGATAACAATTTTGATACAACAATGAATGCATCGGCAAACTCAGAATAAGTAATGATCCCACAATTAATGAAAATCTTGCCCCCAAGTAAAAAGCCCATAAATTATCCTATGATAGCACAACCTGTAGGCCATAAAATTGATGTTGGGAATATTCCCTTTACCATGGCAACTTATGAGTTTGTTGTTGAAGCCAGTCACTGAAGATATATGTACTTTTATATAAATGACATTGATATTGACCATCACCAAGTTCTATTGCAGATTCTTCATGTTTGTAGTCATATTCACCAATACAAAGTACTCACCTGAGGGACCACTTGAGACAATGTATTTTGTCCTCAACAAGATCACGCTCTTTGCGTAAAACCCGAAGCTCCTATAGAGATACAAAATAATTATAAAAAGTTGTCTATGTACAAATGCATTGCTCACTGCATTGATGCGTGATTTAATCCAATCTACCTAGAAACAGTCACGTATAGCAATTACAATCAGAGTACACAAATTTATTACACAATCTATTACACAATCTACAGGCCACTAGGATTTTCTAAAGTACACTATCTGACCAAGTCAAAAGTGTAACAGTAGCTCTCAATGGGATTCAAATGCCAGAATATACCGAGCAAGAAAAGTAAACATTCTCCATCCATATCATTCTATACCACTAATATGAGTTAAACAATGCAATGCATATGGTTGTTCATTCACGAGATGAATCCACAGGCTTCTGTACAAGTATTGATTGGAGGATTCCCCTCTTCAACATGTATTCATCGTCAGCTAGATTCTCAGCCCGTGTTTTATCATGTCGATAACAGTTCAGTATGTACTAATATTTTCTGTAACTACAAAATTTTTCAATAAGGAGAAAAAAACACATTTGAGTTTTTTGTGATTGGATATTTGAATATTATTTGCAACACTTTTAAATTGTAAAAATTTTATTTGTTAGCATGCATATTAAACTGGCTGCTGCAGTGTAGATATATTTATAAACGATGCACATAAATTACTTGGTATTTGTTTCACGTAGATCTCACATTAAATTCACCAAACCAAAGTCCAGCTCAGTACACAACCATGGCTACTTGGAACCAAATCATATAGTCTCTAAAGTGGAAAGAGACTGAAGCAGATTTATTTTGGACAAAAAATGAAGCTCTCAGGTCAAAAGAGATTTTGAAAATCCAGCTTGAGGATAAACATAAGGAGGGTTTGAATGTTCGGATGCCGGAGAGACAAACAACATAAACGAAACACCTTAAAAATAAAATTCTCATGTCATGAGGAGGTGACCAAAACTCCATGAGAACCGAACGGTTATTATGCCTGTAAACTAGCTTGATTTCTACCCGTGGGCAGCACAGGTGGTAGACATGGCTCAACTCCCCACATTTCCTGTTCTGGCAAACTCTCTCAACTTTTCTCCACACCTATGTGATGTTGCTAGGCACTTTAGGTATGTACTCCTAGCATCTAAAGGACCATTCAGCGCTGCCATTAAAAACACATTATTGTCCCATGATGCTCTGCCACATGATGAAAACACGGGACATAAGATGCGTCTTGAGAAAATAGTGAGAATACTACTCCCTCACTAACATCCCTATGTAGCGTCACCCTTGCCATAAAAAAGTATATTGTTGGTCTCTCAAAAGAGAAGGAAATTTCCCTAGAAGTTTTCTCTGCCAGTAAAATAGAGGAAATCCGACTAGAGAGAATTTACTATGGATAAGAACTTAAAGCACCTAGAAAGAAAATCTCTGGAAGGAATACTGGTAGGAAAATTATACTTGATGCCATTGTAAAAAGAGACAGGATAAGAGTATAAACTTAATTCTCATCTGGTGCAATGAGAAACAATCTGAATGAAGAACAAGGCACATCTTGATAATTGATGAGTACAAATGTGCATACATCAAAGAATGCTGGCATTCTGACCAAGGCATGCTGATTACCACAAATGCCTTAAAGTATCTGAGCGACCACAATTTGTGTCGAGATAAGCCGAATCAACTATTATGTATTTTAAGTAGAAGAGATTGAAAAACAGTTTTTAATCTAGTTTGTTTACCAAAATATTGAAAGATCAATGTACAATAAATTGTTGGCATATAATATAGGTAACCTGAAGCACCTTACGCATATCACGTGTTTCCCAAAGGAGATCAACCTCTCTTTCTAGCTCCGGGACAACAAGCATCGTTCTCCAACCTTCACATGAAACAAGTACAACAAAATATAGCATGAGCTGAAAACATAAAGCAAAAGAGAGTTATTTAATCAAAATACCAAAATCTTGTCTCATTTGATATAAAATGCCACAGGGAAACAATTCTCAACCATATCCAGCAAAGATGCACTAAACTAGCTGTTCAAAGACAAAAAAAAATATAGGAAAAGAATTTTTGCATCTCGAATATTACCTAAGCCCCCACTATAAACCAAGATACAATCAAATGTCTAAGTGACTTAGACATCCACCAAAACACAAAGGCATATATTAAGACTACAATGAAAAAGTAAAAACTAGATCAAATAGGTCAATCCAACCAATGTTGCATTGGTTGGAACTCTCCCCATTGAGGGCGAATCCCATCGGTAGAGTGTGAAGAGTGTGCAGGTTCTTAGATATCCAAAAAGAAAAATGATCAAACAAACTTGGCAGAGCCAATATATGCAGTCTGGAATTAAAAATACTTTAGTCATGTACAGTATCTAAGAAACTTTAGTAAGCCTGTCTAATAATATTAAATGGCTTACAAATTGTACAAAAACAAATCAAACAATGTACACCAGACACAACAAATAAAAATAAAGAAAAATGTTCAATGATCTCATAACATGTATAAGCATGACACTAAGTACATCATACTTCTTTACGACTTTACCAAAAAAAAACTATTACTACTTATCTTGCAATGTACACAGTTCCAATAGTTTAAAAGAGCAGCTCCATAGAATGTCTTGAAAACAAACAAAAACATCTCTTAAAGAAACATAAAATCATGAACAATCATGCCAAACAAAAATCATGAGCAATCTCATTTTAATGAAACAGAAAAAGGGGTAAATACCCAAAACTTTTTTGCTGCGCAATATATCTCCGTAAATGTGATCACCAACATAAAGGACCTAGAGTTCCAAAAGAAACATATTACAATATTGAGGTATTCTCGACTAAAATTGAATTGCTAGTGGAAAGCATGATAATTAAACAAAGGAAGGTAGACAAAGCAATATTACAGAAATGGCAAGACATTCCCACATATCTTAGACAGATCAGAAGAAATATATCAACAGATAAGCCACGATGCAGTACCTGTGAACTTGATTCAATCGAAAGCAGTTTGTGCAGATGACCAACACTTCCACCCTAAATGTGCAATCATGGGACCAATATACAACATAACTATCTCTTTGGGAGAAGACACAAGCTAGGTAACATTTGAAAATAAACTCGTCTACAAAAAATATTTCCAAATTGCAAAATCACCTGAAATACCCTACAAGCCTTTTTATTGTCCTTGAATGGTAACTTTGGTGAAGTGTTTCCTATCTAAACAAAATGAAAAGGAAATAAGAAGAATGAAAGTCGAGAATCTTAGAGAGCACAGAGCACGAGCATTTTGATGTTTAACTCGCCTGAGGAAGAAGAGTCCCATTATCCGTATTTAGGAGCATTCCAGTTTCTGGTTCAACTTCAAATAAGTTTGCACGATTTTCTTCATGGAAAAAACTAGGCTTTGAGCTGTAACAAAAAGTCCAAATAACTGAAGACTGTTGCTTTAATAGCTAGTAGAGACATACATTGGAAGAGGAGAATCATGAGAACTTATCACCAAACAATTTATTAAAAAACAACCAAAATTTTGACAAGTTTGATTATGAGAATACTTGGAGAATGCTATTTTTTTACTTAAAATTGACCCTTTCTCGCCTAGAGATAAACTACCACGCGACTACTATATACTCTCTGTTCCGTTTTAGTAGATTTGCAAATTTAGTGATATTTATTGGACAATGGGGTCCACAAGATGGAACATGATTTTCAACTTCTCAAACAACCGATCCAGACCTACTACCCTGGCGCCTCTACTTGACTTACACCATTGGGCTGCCGTCTACCCCCCTCCCTTGCCTTCTCTTCCCCTCTCTATCCAAGCCCGCCGGCTGGGTTTCCTGGGGCATCAAACCCTCCTTGCATTGGCCCCGCTTTCCTTCTGAGATGAAACTTCTGAAGGGCTGGTTTCCACCGTGGCTGCAGACTGGACAAGATTGTGGCAGAAAAGGAGGAGATTGTTGGACTCGGAGTCAATCTGAAGGGCCCAGGCTCCCGCTCCTCCCCACAACCCCTGATCTGTTCGCTCGCCAACGCTTGTGATATCCGGCAACTCGGCGCATCTCAGTTGGCTGATGAGGGTCAAAGAACTGGAATTTTGGGCGCAAAAGCTCGTTAAAAATGAGCACTATATTTTGTTTAATTTTAGTCTACGTATAAGCTCGTTTTAGTGAAGAAATTACATAATTATCAATCAATTGAATCCGTCATCTTGCGATTCAGACCTCTCTAGCTCAAGCAATTTGCGCACATTCGTTTAACAGAGGGGGATGGATGACCGGAATTTGGTTTTGAGAAGGATTTGTCCTCTCCTCTCCCGAAACACCTCAGTCTGCTACTGCCTAACATGACTTGGGTCCCCAGCAGGCCAAATTGGACTACTATTATGAACGTCTAGCAAAATGGCTGGAGATAGAAGTTGATATATATGAGTTTAACATATTCGTGGTTATAGGAACTCAAAATTAAAAGACAATCAGACATTCGGACGATGAACTTCTCCCAAAAGCAAAGTTTTCAGATGAAGATAAAAGTTATTATATGGCCAAAGAGAGTGTGGCCATTAGGCGGGTTTGCTTGGCAACTAGACTTGGATATCATTGCATACTGTTTTCTCATAACAGCTTTCAGTCGATCTATATATAAACTGATAACTTTGGTGCTTGAACAAAAGAAAATTTTTTGTTCAGTGTTTGAATGAAAGTAATTCATGCTTTCCCAATATTTTAATCACCTAGCCTTGGTGCAATTTTTACCTATAGTTCTACCTTCCTTTAAATTAAATTCCATGAACTAATCCCACTTATTTTGAAACCTTTTTATTCTAGATCCTCCCTCCATAATTTTAGTTTTGCATTCAAACCTATTTTACTCTCATCAATTAAAACTACATCATCTGTAAAAAAGATACACCAAAGGTACACTATCTTGAATATATCTAGTTAGCTCATCCATAACTAAAGAGAAAAGATAAGGATTTAAGGCTAACCCTTGAGGAAGACCTATTATAACCGGAAACTCCTTGGTTTCCCCCCAAATTGTTCATACACTAGTCACAACCCCCTCATATATATCTTTTATAACACCTATATAACCTCTTATAACTCCCTTCTTCAAAACACTCCAAATGAGCTATCTTGGCACTTCTTTTTTTGTCTTTATCAAAAACAAAAAAAAATTCTAAGTCTGATTGGTACTGAAAGTAAGAAAAGGTTATAGATTTCGCGGTTTCTTCATCTGAATCAGAGTCTACCGGACCATTTTACCAAAATTAAAACAAGAAGAAGTATAGAAAATATATAATTTATTCCACTAGAAACATGTTCCTTAAAGAAGAGAATAATCCTAAAAGAAGTAGCAACCTGCCCGTTATGACTACATCAAAGTTCTCAAGCCAGTCAAAATCATATCCTGAATTTCTATCTTGTAATTGGTCACTGCAGAGAAAATTCATGACAACATTTGTATAGTCCCACAAGCTGCACCAAAGAAAATGGAAGTCCTTTAAGTGACTAACTATTGGACATAATTGCGAGCTTCAACTCACACACAACTTCTAAATAACAATATAGAGAATATTACAGAAATAATCAACTGGTATATGGTAAATCAGCATCATCATCATCATCATCATCACTACCCCGTGGCTTATGCCACATCTATTTATAGCCATAACATATATCTTAAACTACACAGTTTTATGCCTCTAAGTCTCAACCCTCATCTAATAATCTTGATCAAACATTCTCTAAAGTCATCAAGTCCTAACCAAAAATAACCTCATTAAGATTACTACTGAATCCATGGTTTTAACATGACAAGACAACATTTCTCCAAATATGATTTATCTATGTAACTAACAAATGTTTTTTGTTCCCATAATCTGATAGAGTACCATAGTACAACTATCCAAAAAATCAATTGTTTTTGCATTTGGAAGAAGCATAGATATTATAAACACATATCTTTGCCTTTCATGTGTAGATAAGAATCTCTTATTCTTATTACTGCAGTCAATAAAGATTTTCTTCCCTACCTAGAAAAAGCCATTTCAAAGCATGGCCTGAAAAGTCCTCAAAGTATTAGACATAATCAATATAACAACAATTGTAAGATAATTAGGAAACTTCTCAATTTGTTCAGACAACAACTACTGCTTGTTACAACCTCTATACTGGAAAACAAGCATTCTCACTGACTAATGCCTGTATAATAGCACAATGGTGCATGCACTGAGCTTTCTGAGACAAGAAGGCATAAATCCTTATCTAGAACAAAAGTCTTGCCATTATGGAGCTAATCCCCTGTTTTCTTTTCAGAGCTCTTACATATTAGCTCCTTAATGGCTCTAAAACTTTGCATTTGTCAAGCAAAGAAGCAAACGTGACAACAAATTGTGTGATACAAAAACTTCTGCACATTAGTAACAGCATTGTTATTAAGGGAACAAACTCAAAAATTGAAAGCTCGACATTAATTCTTGAGATTGTCATCTCCAAGAACAACAAACTTAAGTATTTGAACCACAGCAACAATGCATATCAAAAAAATGAGAATAAATATAAATCGGAGCAGATATTATTTAGTCACCTCTAGAAGAAGTCAGTCTTGAGAATTTTAAGTTTGCAAATCAGATAGAAGGAGCTCTCTTGTAAGTTAATTCAAACTCGTATTTTACTAAGACAGAACAAAAACCTAGTGTTAGTTCGCTTTACTAATAAGCATAAGGTCGCACCTATTAGTGACAAGGAATGTGGCTCGACCAGAATCACGAAGCATTTTTAACATGGGTACAATTGATCGGTCCTCATTGATGTACCTGAAAATCCATGAATAGATCATAATACGAAAGATGCAAAAAGTGTAATGTGTACAACAGCCCAACATGACGTGCCTGCAGAAAATTTGTAAGCAGCTTCCAGATTCAAATTTAACCATCCATTGAGAAAATGAACATGAAAAACAATGTCAAATATGCATGGACAGAACCATAGGCTAAAAGTTGCGAGTTTGTATTCAAGCTATACTTTTTATATAGAAAATTACTCCCTGCGTCCCACAGTGTCCTATGTGGTTTTTCAAAATTAACTATGTTACCAGCTTTGTGATGGAAGATGGCTATATTAATATTTCATATGCAACCATCATGTCATGAAGCCAATCCACATATTTGGAAAGGTGTATGATGAATATGATGATGTTGAATCTCCTTATCATTGTCCCCTCTTCGGAGGGTTGCGTCAGGAAGGGCATCCGGCGTAAAAACTTGCCACTATGTTTCTTTGTATGAATTTTGTACCATTTTGATTCTGATCAGAGTCAAATGCGGTATATAATCTATGCCCCGACCCCAGATAGCTGGGATAAGGCGTATGATGATGATGATGATGATGATTTCATTTTGAACACCAAATAGGACACTCAATGTGGGATGAGCATATAATCATCGGTGCCTCAACCTGGAAGTGTAGTTCTATTTACTTTATTTTTATTTACGTATTCAATTTGCATCTTTCTTTCTCTCATATGATCATTTGTCATTCTTATGCCCTCGTTTTCTTCATCGCAAGTACTTCTATTCTATATTTCATATCTTTATGTAATTTTTATTTATATTCTACTTAAAATTAAAATACGATAAATGTGAGCCTTATGCCTCACATATTGAGGCTTATGCCTCCTTATAGAGGTCAGGGACCTCACGGCCACTGCATGCCATTTGCTTGAAACAAAAAAAAGGTGCACCATAACAAATTTCAGACATAAAACCACCACCAGTACATGATCCACTCACTTTCTTGGATTCTTTGCAACCATATGCTTCAGAGTACCATCACGATGGCACAAGTCAACAGCAGCTCGAATATCATTATAAATACAACTGTAGCTGAAAAGATATATAATTCAGTAAAATTATACAAATAGTACACTAAAAGGAAGCATCCACCTGTTTTGTAGAGAATTATGAATGCTAATTCTATCACCATTGTCATCCTTTACACATTGTCCCAGCTATTCTAGGTCTAAATTATGCAATTTGTATCTTTTACTACTCTAAATAATGATAAAAAAATATGTGCAAGGAAATAGTCACAAGGTATCATAATAAATGGCTTCTTGATCTAAGAATCTAATGATGGAATAGCAGAATTCGCAAATGAATGTGCAACAGATAATTGAATGCAATTAACTAACATCATCATTATCAGATGGCATACACCCTTTATTCTGGATGGCTCCATGAGTATTGGTTGCAGTTTATTCAGGATTGCTCGTCGAGAGCTCTGACAGCAGGTAAGTCTTCTTATGAATCATTTGATCATTGTTGACCTGATTATCAAGGATTGTGTATTTTTGGTTGTGCATGCTTTGTCTTGTTACTTACTTTGAAATGCACTAAATTATCTGGACGTTCTTGTTTGTGTGTGCCTCTTGGCTGTGGCATTGATCAAAAAGGGGATAAATGTTATGATCCAATTGACAAAAGGTTGAGATTTTGCCTGAATGTAATTTTTGTTGAACATCTATTCTGTTACTTTCTACCTGATCAGCCTACATCAATTGCTAAATCTGAATTGATCCACATTAATCCATTCCCAAAGTCTCTAGCTGAAGAATGTGATAAGATAATTGATGTGTCTTCCCTCCATCCTGTCCAATCTCCTGTTGTGCATGTCTACCAGCATAAATTGACAAGTGCCCCAGCTCCTGCATCAGATTCCAGTGGTGCTCCTATTCCAGTGCTTCGTTATGGCCCTTGTTTGGTTGGGCTTCCACCTGCTGCACTTCCTTCTCCTGTTCCAGCGTCTGCTTCTCGGTTCTCTGGTTATCCACTCCCAACTGGATCCACTGATCAGTGTGGAACGACAGGTTCTGTTTTTTTCTTCTTGTTTTCTTTCCTTTCTTTTTACTCTTTACTCTATTTGTAAGCCTCATTCTTTCAAAGAAAGACTAAATAACCCCATATTAATAGGAATGCTATGCTAAACACACACAAAGCTTCAACCAATACTAATCTAAACACACTTCAATTCCATCACTTCTTCCAAGAGCTTAAGCTCTTACGAAAAGATAGCTACTAATATTAACACACTACTAAAACAAAACAAAACAACATGAGAATAAATATACAAAAAAATCACACCAAACATTGAGGTTATGCACACAAAGTAAACATGGTTAATATAGGTTGTCATAATTCATTAAGCTCGTCAATTTTTCACCCCCCCCCCCCTCGAAAAAAAACATATGCATATATATATCATAATCATAATCATAATCAAAATCAAAGAGCGCCTTTTCCCAACTATTTGGGGTCGGCAACATGGATCTTACTACTCCATTCAGGCCTGTTTTGGGCTACCTCTTTTATAAGAGATAGTAAAGTCAAATCCTTTTTTATTAACTTCATCCCAATTCTCTTATGTCTCCCTCTCCCTCTTTTAGCATCGTTTACATGTATCACTTCTAATCTTCTCACCGGAGCATCTATTGGTCTTCTTTGCATATGCCCATACCAACGCAACCAACATTCCCTCAACTTCTCCCCTAAAGGAGCTACCCCTAAATGCTCACGAATATATTCATTTCTAATCTTATCTCTCCTAGTTATCCCACTCATCCACATTAACATTCTCATTTCGGTTAAATTCAACTTGACTTCTCTTTAGTGCCCAGCACTCCACTCCATAGAGACCTTTAAGCCTTTTTGGAACACGTTTATCACACAACACTCCCGAGGCTGCCCTCCACTTTACCCACCCCGCATTTATCAAATGCACCACATCACTATCAATATCCTCTTCTTTATGGATAATGGATCCTAAGTAATAGAAATGATCACAACTTGACACTTCTTGCCTATCTATTTCAACTAAGGCTCTACCTATAGTTCTACCTTCCTTAAAATTAAATTTCATGCACTCTATCTTAGTCCTACTTATTTTAAAACTTTTTGATCCCAGGGCCTCCTTCCATAATTCCAGTTTCACATTCAAACTTACTTTACTCTCATCAATTAAAACTACATCATCTACAAAAAGCATATATCAAAGTACATTATCTTGTAAATGTCCAATAAGTTCATCCATAACTAAAGCGAAAAGATAAGGACTTAAGGCTGACCTACCATAACTGGAAACTCCTTGCTTTCCCCCCACTAGTTCATACACTAGTCACCAACTAGTGGGGAAAACCAAGGAGTTTCCAGTTATGGTATGGGGGTCAGATGACCCCCATGGATTTGTACCTTTTTAGTGAACCCCGTCTCAAAATGATCCCCTATCCCTAAAAACCCCATCAACAATGGCTTAATTCCTTTACCTGACCCCATCTCAAAATGACCTAACCCCTATCCCCACAAATCCTGCGTCCGCCACTGCTAGCCACAACCCCCTCATACATATTATTTATGATTTCTATGTAACTTCTTATGACACCCTTCTTCTTAAAAACACTCCAAATGAGAAGAGGCCATCTGAGCCATTAAATATTGATCCTGTAGCAGGTGTTAATGTGGGGGGGGGGGGGGGGGGGGGCATGCAGGTTTGAATCACTGCCTACCCTGCATGCAGTGATCCGATCATCTTAGCTCATGCCAATTACTAAAATATATTACCAATTACTACTTCATAGAATAAAATTTGTGCCATTTAAGCAAACAACACTGCACTACAATGAAAAAATTTAACATACTGACGATCATGAGGAACTTTGCTTGGATTTTTGTCCTTGAAGTCAACTAACTGTGAAAAAAGATAAGCTTCTGCCAGAGAAAAAAGGGTATCAATAAGAGCATAGTCAGGCTCGTCAAATGAGTCTCGGATCAATCTATTTCCATATGTCACAATTTTATCTTCTTTAGACATTTCCCTGGAGCCATGATAAGCTAGTTTCACATATTTGTGACGATCCATCTGTAAACCCAAAAAAGAGACAAAACGATCATTGTCTTTCTTGAAGCCAAGAAACTAAGGCCATAAAATATGCATAGTTCACTTTAAATCTTGTCAGATATTGGCAGGAAATGCCAAGAGAGTGGATAAATTTAGAAATAAAAGTAGTCCAATATATTGTAGGGCTATAATCATTATGATGCAACTTGGTTCAAGTCTGCAAGCTGATAAGTTGCTGTCAAGCATGAAGCATGCTACTTTAAGGCAGGAGAAATACTTCAGTTTCTTCTTGTCCTTTTGATTATAAAAATCATTAGGCGATACAATAAAAAGACTATAAGGTCATTATATCTCAACTTAAAAACCAGGTCAAGGTTCAACTGGCAATAGTATTTAATTAATATAGAAAGATGCTATCATTAATTATCTATAGGACTTAATAAGAGCATGTGAAGTTGAAATTTAATACACGTGATTGTAAAACTTAATTCGAGCAGATCAACTTATTCATCATTTTCTCTAATTTGGTGCCCCAATCTTTCTTGAGCCATTTAATTCAGTCTGATCTTCGTTACACCCAACGACAGACTACAATTTCAGGAAGCACTCAACAATGGCAAAAAAAATCTCATTTCTAAAGCAAAAACTGAGACTTTCTGCCAGGTGTGTTCTAAAATAATATTCAAAACATAAGAAAAAGCAAAAGAGATAACCTTCAAAATGTTGCCTCTCTTTTTGTCCACAACCAGACCTCTGACCATGTATTTCCAATCAAAAGACCACTCCAGCAACTACATTCAAGACAGCAAGATGAAGAAACATTAAAGAATGATCAGGTATGCTTGGCAATGGAAACATCCAGACGTGAACACATTTCTGACAATCAAAACACATACAAACCTCAGGAGGGTATCCGAGATCATAGACCAGCTTTCTAACAGTTCCATTGTATGCTAAGGATTCAAATGTCTCTGGCATGTATTGAGCCAGAGTGTAATCCATATCGAATCCAACAGCAACAATACCTTTCATGTTCAAAGACCTGTTGCAAAAGATTTGTTTACCCATAGCTATCTTATGATTTGATGCACAAGACGACCAAGTACAACCATCTTGGACTTTAACATCATCCTCAGACAGCTGTGAGAGTACGCTTTTGTCATCCAACCCAGATTCTTCCATACTACAGCGAGAACGAGCATGCACCTGACTGGAACCTACATCCAGCAAAAATGCCATGAAAATATTATACATGTTAACGAAGCAAAGACAATGCAACAGTATTAAAGCACCAAGACATAGGTTTAAACTGTACCATGAAATTAGTTAGACACACAAAACTAACCATACAAATGAAAAAAAAATCAAGAACCAAGGCCGGCTGATGATAGATAATTTTTTACATGAAGAAAACGTAGTTCTTTTCTAATTGGGTGTGGGCAGGAGTGATGAAATTAAACATAAATGCAAGCGAAAACTTCGTCAGGCTCAAAATCCCCACACTGGCCACACATCCGTGCTTACAAATAAACAATACAAAAACATATCCGAATAAACGCGCTTCAAAGCAGTAATTCTAAAGCAGGAAAAACTGAAATGCAGTTAAAAACAAGCAGTGTCGGGAGTTGCAAAAAATGCTGGACAATAAGCAGCTGGAACGAATTTAATTAAAAGTAAGCATTTATGTAGTGTCAAGAAACGAAACAAACACATAAATGGAGCCGTCCAAGGATGCCAATCAACAGGATTATGTAATATCTTTAGAGCCGCATTTGAGCTAATGCTGTGGAAGCAACAGTTCTGCTAGTCAAGCCAAGTGACATTCAGCAAAGCCACATGAACGGGAGCGAGAAAGCGGGAAGAGAAAGTGAGGAGAGAGGAGGAAAGAAAACCTGTCAAGGCGATGCTGAAACTTTTGTCAGAGAGAGGTTGGTGGAGGAGGAGACCAGACGGAATGCAGAAGAAATAGTGGGCGAGAGAGCGGGGGACCTGAAGCGGCAACAAAGACGGAGAAGGGAAATGCAAGAGAAGTATGTGGGAACCGCATCTTTCCAAGTCCTTAAATGACCATCTCTCGCGCGCGCGAGCTCTTTACGACGCTGGCGCAGGCATAACAAGCCAAATTGGCAGCGGAATCGGGTTCCTGGCTTCGAATGTCGTGCTAGTGGCCGTGGCTGCTGTTGTATCTCCCCTCTTCACTCCCGTCTACAGTGTCAGCGGTCGCCGTCGTCTTCCAAACTCTAATTCTCTTCCCGATTTCGCTGTTGTAAGTGGGCCAGAGACACATTTCATGATGGGAAGAGGGAATGGATCAACAATCTGATGAACGACGACAGTAACAACAACAACAATTTAGCTTCTGCCGTGTCTTTCCGCATTTTGTTTTCCTTTCTTCTTTTGGGTTTATGAGAGTACAACTCTCCTCATTATTCCTCCCAAAACCAGAAAGGGAAGTGAATGGGGGAACCGGATACGATTCCGCACAATAGTTGCGCCAGCATAGAATTCGATGGAGAAAGAGGAGACCGGAATAGGGAGAATATAGGACTGGATTCGAAGCGCCGCCGCCACGTGCTCTTGGTTCCGGAGCAAGACGAGGTGGGGAATGGAAGCTCTTCCCAGAATTGCACCTGCCACCTGCCCAGTTGGGGGGACTTGGACGTCAGTGTGTGGCGGAGAGTGAGCAGCAGCGAGGAGCCGAGAGATGAATAGATGCTCTCGCCAGGCCGACTTACGGTCTCTACCTTTCATTCTCGGGGAAATTATATAAAAAATGTCCAAAAAAATGTCCAAAATAAAGCACAAATATTTCCTGAAATAGATGCTTTCCTGTGGCGCGGGCGCTTGCATAGCTTTTCTTTTAACCCGAAAAGCGTCGATTAAACCAACATCTCTCGGTTAAAAATCAAGGCGAACCGATGCCACACCTCTGTTAAGGCGTCGATAACCGACGCCTTTCAATGCCTTATATATTTTTGTCTCATTTTAAACGGCCGTCACTTCAACAATGCATATCTCACTCATTTATAATCTATTTTTATTTATTTTTTTCATTCTTTATTTTTAATGCTCTTTCTAGTCATTATGATATCACAAAGATGTTGAGCCATTACATACTATTTATCATAGTTTTTTTATAAATAACATGCGATGGATTAATAACTTTGTGATATTATGATGACCAGAAAGAACACTAAAAATAAAGAAGAATGAAAAAATAGGCAAAAATAGATTAAAAATGAGATAGATATGCATCGTTAAAATTTGTCCCACGAAAATAGCTCAAAATAAATTTATCCTATTTTAAAGGGGCGATAACTTCAACGATGTATATCTCTCTCATGTCTAATCCATTTTTGCCCATTTTTTTTATTCTTCTTTATTTTTAGTGCTCTTTCTAGCCATCATGATATCACAAAGATGTTGATTCATCGCATATTATTTATCGAAAAAAATACCATAAAAACTATGATAAATAGTATGTGATGGCTTAACACTTTTGTGAATCATAATGACTAGAAAGAGCATTAAAAATAAGGATGAATGAAAAAAAGTTGGTCAAAACGGATTAAAAATGAGATAGATATCGTTGAAGTGATGGCCCATTTAAAATAGGACAAAAATATATAATGCATAGAAAGGCATCGGTTCATGCATTTAACAGAACCGACGCCTTTTGGGTTAATTTTAAAAAAAACCACACAAGCGCCCGCGCTACGTGGGCGCCTGCATGGCTTGTCAGAGCACCATTTCATAAAATATTTGCTACAGTTCTTTGTTTTAGAAAAAAAGTGATGATTTTTTATATAATTTCTCATTCATTTTTATAGTAGGAAAATTATATATTAAATTATAAAAAAATCCATTTTGACGCATTGTAGCAAATATTTCCCAAACAAGTGTGCTCAGACAAGCCACGCAGGCCCCCAGCATAGCTACTGAGGCCTGCGTAGCTTTTTTTTTTAACCAGCCCGAAAGGCGTCGGTTGAAGACGCTTTTCTTTTTCAACTGAAAGGCGTCGGTTCACGTTTTTTTTTTACACACAATGAAGGCATCAATTTTTCAACTGATTTCTCTATATTAACATCTTCCCATAATACGAAATCCAAACTTTTTTATCACCTGATAACACAATATACATGTATATAACATATTTCACAACATTAAACTTACACAAATAAATTAAACTAACATAATATTAAACTATTACAAAATTATACAAAATATTACAAATTTACTTATAAAATTACAAGTGTTCAATCAACTCTCCTCAACCTATTCCTACCTCATCCTCGTACTCGAGCCAAAATATATGATCATGCTCAACATTAGGTATAGCATCTGAAGACGAAAGTGTTTGACGCTGAGTATATACTTTCGAAGAAAGAGGCCTCACAACTTAATCGAGATGGGCATCTGGAACAACTGGTGATGGGGTAAAACCCGTCGTGTCGACTGATGATGTCACAATGTCGAAACAACCTCCAATCCTGGAAGCTGATAAAGATCCTGGAACATCTCCGTCTCATGCACGGGTGGCATGATAAGTCTCATACTGATCCTCAAGTACCATCTCATGTATGCATTATCCGCATCTCGCTCCATCATAGCAGGCTCCCCCTGAACGAGAGTGGTCGTCCGGTCATCCCATCTAGTAATGTAGGCCGCATGATGCGATCTCCAATCAAAACTCCCTCATCCTCGGCACAATAATCTTTTAATGAACTCCACAAGAAGAGGGGGGACAACTTGCTCTAGTCCAAATTGTAACATGACCCGATCCGGAACATGCATCTTGACGATGTCAACACATATAAGTGGCGTCCTAGATAGCCACACATGCGCTCCATCCATACATACTCCAAGTATTTCTACTAGTGTTTGATTAGAATTTATACTACTTTAATATAGTTTTTGCTTTTTGTAGGAAACAAGAGTAATACACAGGAATAAGGTGAAAAGTAACTCAAATGGTTAAATCATCATAACTTTCTGTACAGATCTTGGATTGGACTGGTTCAAGCTTCATGTTAAATTTCAAGAAGTCATCTTTCCAACGCCACCAACCACATGCAATTCAGAGTTCGGAGCGAAAAGTTATAGCCATTTGAAATTCATGAACAGTGACAACAATCAATCGGCTATCAATGCGATCGATCGCTTCAGCCGCAAAAGTAGTGTATTGAAGGAAACGATCGATTGGACCTCAAAACGATCGATCGTATCTACTGGAATTTTTTAACCGCATAAGATAGTAACTACGATCGATCGGTAACATACGGCGTCGATCGCTAAGGCGATCGATCGGAGAAAAATAACGAAGGAATTGCGATCGATCGGTAGGCGAACGATCGGCAATACGGAGTGTTCGATCGTCGTGTGCGGAAAACTAAAATAAGACCTATTTTGACTAGGATTTGGAAGGGGACTTCATGGTTTCTCTTCAAACTTATAAATAGGCCTTATGAGAGAACGTTTTTACCCTTGGAGAATCTAGAGCTAAATTGGACGCTAAAGCAAAGGAGGGAAGAAGATGAAGAGCATGAAGAACATGATGGTGATTTCTCTTCCAATGCGAGGCTAAACACTTTTCCAAGGCATAGATGAAGCCCAGTAATCTAGTTGTGTAGTTTCTTTTCTCTCATCTTATATTTTTACTCTAGTTGGTATATGGATTTTATTGTATAATCACTGTTAATTTATTAAAGGTTTGTTCTTTGTACTCGAGAGAGACAAGAGTGAATTATTGTGAGTTTCAATCCGAAGAATACTAGCGTGTCCGAGATGAACGTGAGTAGACTGAGGTGTTATATATCAATAAAATTTCATTGGTTTATACTCGAGAGAGATAGATCACAATTCCATGTTTTAATTGTTTTATGTGTTACATCCGAGAGGAGAGCACTATATTTTGAGTTGACAAGTGTATGTCCGAGAGGAATGTGCTAGCCAATTGGAAATCTTTATTCAAAAGAGAGAGAGAAACGATACACTAGGTTATTATGGTGGATTCGATGCCTTGGTCTTCTCCATTGATTAATCTCAACTTAGATTAGTTAAAGTTCATTGCTTTCTTAGTTTAGAATCAATACTGTTGCTTTATTTCGAATTTGATAAAATATTAATCCGTCCCTGAGATTCGACAACCCTTTAATACTCGCCGTAGTACAATTGCCTTGTGCACTTGCAAGGGTTTATATTTAAACGATCACTAACACATCATTATCATATGGTTGCCATGTTACCTACACAACATATAAAGATGGTACTTTACTTTTTGTGAAATGTACATTCGTCATATTCATAACATGTGCAATATAAATTACTAGTACCTGGCCGAATCGTTGATAGTCTAATTCAAATATGTACATCACCAGGACACTGTGAGGATTCACAGTTTTTGTCTTCTCCGTAGTCCACCTAATATAAAGAAGATGAGAAATAAATTATTTAAAATATTAATACAAGATCATCAAATAACTTAAATAAATAACACATATCGAACTCCTAACAGAGACAAACCATCAGTGGAGTGCTCTTAATGTTTAGACGGATCTGACCGAGATGGTGGCGAGAACGTCACCTGAGAGGCGAGGCGGTGGCCGGGGCGAGCGCGGGGAGGCGGAGGTGACATCGTCGCCGGAGAGCGCACCGGAGGCGAGGTCGAGGAGACGAGGTGAGGTCGAGGTCAGGGAGATGGGCCGAGGCTGAGATTATAAACCAAACCGATGCCTTTCATTTGTAAATAAAGGTTCAAGCTGTGTACAAAAAAAAGTTCAAGGCCCTTTCGGTTGAAATAGGTCGGTTTTAAAAAAAGCCACACTGGCGTCTACGTGGCTTGTCAGAGCACCTGTTCGGAAAATATTTGCTACAATGCATCAAAATAGAATTTTTTTTGTGATTTATTATATAATTTCCCCTTTTTATAAACTACTAACACGCAGGTCGCTTGTCTCAGCAGAAAACAGCCGCCGGAAAATGAAAGAGAGGGCTGGATTAACTGTTAAGTATATTTTGTCCTCCCGGAGATATTACCCAGCTATCTTCCACCATCAAGAGCCATTTATCACCAAGTTGTGGGCACACACATAATGCTCATGGGGATGATCAACGGCTCCTCTAATGTGGACGACGCAATTGGATGGACCAAAAATTCTTTCCGGTTACTACTTCCCCGGTCCACTATCCAGTCACTGCAGCAATTGAACTCTCTCAATAAGTCCTTACTTTGGCAATAAGGTTTAGGGTTTACTAGTCCCAACTATCCTCTACTAGTAAAATCATGAATGATAAATCTGGGGTATTTCTCAGCAACTGTGAAACACCTTTCGGTTCTATTAAGCACGTGATCTTACTTAGAAAATTGTGGTGCGAAAAAGTGTGGTATTAGTCAGCAATGGTAAAAAACGTTTAGGATCTATTGAGCATACGGTGTTATAGAGAAATTTCGGGGTATTAAAAAATTTCACCTGGTTTTCAAATTCTACGATTCCAACTCATATGAATAGTTCATACGCTGAAGATTATTCTTTCAATTCTCAAATTTTACAATTTCACGAATCTTTACCAAACATACTCTCTCTATTCCATCTTAATAGTTCGATTTGAGAAGAAAAAAAATTGATCAGCATTAGTAGTTTGATTTGGCTCAATTTTAAATGGTTGGCCATCTTATAAGCTTCTTACTAATCTCATATCAACCAAGGTTTTCAAAGCCGGACCGGCCTTTGACCTAGAAATCTAGCTGGTTGAACCGGTTTGACACACAATTTTTTTAAAAAAAACCTCCCCTACATAAAAAATAACACTAAACTATGTTAGTTTAGTGTAAATTTCTTATTTTGGTTAAGATGTTGAGGAGTTAATCATGAGGGAGAGATTAAATCCCCACTTAAAATACAATTTTTTAAAAAATAGTTTGGCAGTGAACCGGACCGGTTCCAGTTCGGCGATTCACCAGCTGAACCAGCCTATTTCTAATGAAACCGACGAACGGACCGGACCAACCCGAACCGGACTGGCCAACCAGTTTTTCAACGGGTTCTGGTTCTCCGCGGTCGGACTGGCCGATCTGGTCCGGTTTTGAAAATCATGATATCAACTCAACTTAAAAAATAAGGAATTCAGTACTGTTGGCAAGGAATTTCGTATTGGCGATATATCACCGATATCGGCCCCACCTGATAAAACGATACGGCATAATATAGTTTTTCAAATTTATTTACAGTATCGCCTATATATCGGTTTCGGATCGATATATCGCCATTTAAAAAAAATATTTTCAATTTTTTTTTAAAAAAGAAAAAAACAACTTTCCTATTTGTTTCCCATCCTAATATGCATTTTTATGCATATTTTAAAATCTATGCTTTGTCTAAATTAGTATAACTCATTTTAGAAGTTAGATTGTAAAAATATATTGTAAAAGCTAGTTTTTGACCACCGATATTTTTTTACAAATATCTCCGATATATCTCCAATATTTTGTCTCTTAGATTGACCGATATTTTACCGATATCCGATACGGAATTCCTTGACTGTTTGAAGAATATTCATACCTCACAAGTGCAGCGACATGCAGGGAGCTCCAATACTGTTTGTACGAAAGAAAGATAGATCCTCGAAGATGTGTATTCATTATTGGATGTTGAATAAGGTGAAGGTTGAAAATGAGTACCATTTACCAACGATAGATGATTTGCTAGATCAGTTACAAGAGTCAACAATCTTTTCAATGACTGATTTGAGTTCATGATAAACTCCTACTACCGCTAGCTTTAGATGTTATCGCCCATATCCTAGCTACTCTTAGCTGATTCCTCTGCTCTCATGGACAAAAATTGTCACGCCCCAAAATTTTTGGCTTCGTCATAGTGCGGAAGATGTTCTTATATGAATAGTCTTGATGTCGGAGACTTGGGGACGAGATCGAATACCCGATCATCCAGTCAATTACAACATCACAAAAGGATGCATAATTGAAAACACTTAGTCTTACGAATCAACATCATTATCAATATGAAATAAAAATACAGCCTCAAATTATTTTCCAATACAATCATTAAAATATCCAATAGTAACAAAACCATTATAGTTTTCGGCACACATGCCATAATTCCACAATTGTTCAATAAAAGATACGAGATAACTTTAAATCTTTTCCAAATGCAATCTTTAGCTTTTCCTGGAACTGCAACCTGACCAGATTTATTCCTCTTTCACGCCTGCATTAGAGGATGTATGAGTATTCCTTAGAAATACTCAGTAGGATGTAACCACTCACAAGAATAGCATATATAGTATGTGAAATAGAAATAGGATTTCACAAATGACAATAGAGTAATCATCAGCAACATAACTGAACATCAGGGTATCTTACCTCAAGAATATCATAATTCATCAAGACTCCGAACATCAATAGTGAAAGGAGAAATTATCATTCATCATTGACTCCCAACATCAAAAGTGTAAGGAGATCAAATTTCTGCAATCGGACGTTACCACTCACAAGTGGGTACTTGCTAGATTACCCTAGAGGTTCTCTTATTAGAATACTAGCTATGCGTCTAGGATACTAGCCCCATCAATGCTTACTGACACAATGGGCAGAGACTGCAAGACCTTTTGTAATATCTTGCAGTCTAAAATGTATATATATGTCTCTTTTTTGGCAGAAACTAGCTAGGTTCTAAAAATATCGAATATCTCGCAAGATCTAGCAATAGCTCTCTGAGCATACGATGAATCCACCTAGGAGAGATCCTCGCAAGGCCTCTTGTGGAGAAACAATCAATATATATATATATATATATAAGTAGTACTTCTCATGACAGAGGTCCCTGTGGGTTCGACCTCGTAAGAATTGTGCGACTATACTCCAAACACGATTCGTACACTTGCGAGTAAAATTAAGAAGATTAATTAAAACAACAACAGTAGACCAAGCCTTGCTTAATCTTGGGGCTAGTGTTAATCTTTTGCCTTATTCAGTATACACTCAGCTAGGTCTTGGGGAACTTAAACCCACCACCATTACTCTTCAACTTGCTGATCGTTATGTTAAAATCCCAAGAGGAGTGGTGGAAGATGTGCTTGTTCAAGTAGACAAATTTTTCTTTCCAGTTGATTTTATTGTTTTGGACACACATCCTGTTATAAATGCAAGTACAAATATTCCTATCATATTAGGTCGCCTATTTCTTGCTACTTCAAATGCTTTGATTAATTGTAGAAATGGTGTAATGAAACTTTTATTTAGCAATATGACTTTAGAATTAAATATATTTAATGTCTGCAAACAACCTCCATAGTCAGATGATTTTTTCGCAGTCGACATGATTGAAACTTTAGTGGAGGATGCATTCTGATTGATTGATTTAGAGAACAGTTAGGAATAATTCCAATCCTTTAGAGAACAGTGAAACTAAAATTAATCTTTCATTCAAAATGGAAGATCAACCTGAGAAATCTCTGAGGGAGTTATTTTCTCCAATCTCAATCAACCCTCCATCTTGCATAGTGTTGCCTGCAACCTCTGCAAAGCATTTTGAACTAAAACCTCAGATAATTCAACTTTTGCCCAATTATCATGGTCTTAACAGAGAGGATCCTTACATGCATGTAAAGGATTTTCTAGAAATTTGTGCAACTTTTAGGTTCACAGACTTCTCAGATGAGTCTGTTCGTCTGCGCCTTTTCCCCTTCTCTTTGAAGGACAAGGCCAAGGCATGGTGAAATTCTCTTCCCGCTGACTCTATCACAACGTGGGATATGTTGGTGAGTAAATTTTTATCAAAATTCTTCCCAATGGCTAAAACTAATGAATTAAAGAGAGAAATCACTGACTTCATGGAAGATGAAAATGAAAAATTTTATGAGAATTGAGAAAGATTTAAAGACCTTTTACTAAAATGTCCACATCATGGGTTTGAAACATGGAGGTTGATACAACACTTCTACAATGGTTTAACTCAAACACACCGCAACATGATTGAATCAATGAATGGCGGTGCTTTCTTAGACTTAGGAGGTGAAGCAGCTTATAACTTCTTAGAGCGATTAGCTGAAAGATCCCAATAGTGGGATTTTGCAAGTCATATGGAGAGACAACATCAAGCTCCTAAGAAGGGAGGTCTCTACGAGATTAAAGAGGACGTAGATGTTAAGGTCAAACTCGATGTGCTAACCAAGAAAATAGATGCCCTGAGTTTGAACCTAAGCATCAATGCCCTCAACATGAATGAAGCATGCTCTGTGTGTGCTAGCCCAATGCATACATCTCTGAACTGTCCTTCCATGAATACTTATCCAGAGTGTTATGCAGAACAAGTATGGGAAGCCGGCAGGTAATCCTTTCTCTGAAACCTACAATTCAGGTTGGAGAAATCATCCAAATTTCTCCTGGAGATAGAATCAACCATCTATGAATGTAGGTGGGCAGCCCATGCAACCCATGCATAATCAATTTAGGCAGAACAACCCACCTTATCCAGCTTTGTCTCAACCTCCTACCCAATATCAACAACCTGTCACTCAATCTCAGGGTCTTACACTAAAACAATCATCATTAGAGGACACTCTCAAATTTTTCATCCAATCCACAAGCCAAGTTATTCAGTCAACTAACCAAGCTATGCTTGAAATGAAAAACTCTACACATATGAACACTCAAGCAATTGCTAAGTTAGAGACTCAGGTTGGTCAATTGGCTACTCAATTAGCAGAAAGAGAGAGAGGGAGATTCCCTAGTCAACCTGTGCCTAACCAGAAGGGCCAATTTTCCATTGGTAGCAGCTCCAATTCTTCACAGAATGAGGAACATGTTCAATCAGTTATCTCACTTAGGTCTGGAAAGCAAATTGATAATAAAATTGAAACTCCTGAAAAAGAAGAAAGTGAGAACACTAAGATTGAAATAGAGACCAAAGAAATTAATTCTTCTCCAACTATTGACAGTGATTCTCCACCTAGGAATTTTGTACCTAGGGCACCTTATCCACAAAGACTAGTAAATCCTAAAAAAGGTGCACAATATGGAGATATTCTAGAAGTGTTTAAACAGGTACAAATAAACATTCCTTTTTTAGATGCAATCCAACAAGCGCCTTCATATGCAAAATTTTTGAAAGATCTAGTCTCTGTCAAAAAGAAAAATAATATTTCTAAATAGGCATTCCTAGCAGAACAAGTCAGCTCTGTCATTCAATGTAAATTTCCTATCAAATATAAGGACACTGGCTGTCCCACAATTTCATGCATGATAGGGAAACATCAAATTGAGCGAGCCTTGTTAGATCTGGGGGCAAGTGTGAATTTATTGCCCTACTCTGTGTATGTGCAATTAGGTCTGGGAGAGCTAAAACCCACGTCAATGACACTTCAATTAGCTGACCGTTCGGTTAAAATTTCTCGAGGTGTTGTTGAGGATGTTCTGATTAAGGTTGATACATTTTATTTCCCTGTGGACTTTGTTGTCCTTGATACTCAACCTGTTCCGAACATAAGTGGGCAAATACCTGTCATTTTGGGTCGTCCATTTCTAGCTACATCTAATGCTATCATTAATTGCAGAAATGGAGAGATGCAAATTTCTTTTGGGAATATGAAGGTGGAATTGAACATCTTTGACATCAGTAAACAACCACCTAGCATGGATGATGTGAATGAAATAAACCTGATTGAAACACTTGTCCATGAAACATTTCTTCAAACACATTCCCAAGATCCTTTAGAGGCATGCTTAACACATTTTGGTTGTGAATTTGATATCGATCAGTCAATTGAACAAGTAAACTCATTGCTTGAGTCTGTACTTCTGATGAGTACTGAACGGTGGCAACCAAAAGTGGAGCCTCTTGCCTTATCATCATCACCAGTAGTTCCATCTAGTATTGAGCCACCTAAATTAGACCTGAAACCATTACCTGATACTCTGAAATATGCTTATTTAGGTCCTGCTGAGTCTTTGCCTGTCATTATTGCATCTAACCTAGATGTGGCTCAAGAGCATAAATTACTTGATGTTCTTGTAAAGCACAAAGAAGCATAGGGTGGACCATTGCAGATATTAAAGACATTAGTCCCTCTGTTGTTATGCATAGAATTCATTTGAAGGATGATGCCAAGCCTTCTCGTGAATCTCAAAGGCGTCTTAACCCTGTAATGTAAGAAGTGGTTCGAGCTGAAATCCTTAAGCTTTTAGATGTAGGAGTTATCTACCCAATCTCTGACAGTAAATGGGTAAGTCCTGTTCAAGTTGTACTACAAAAGTCTGGCATAACTGTTGTGAAAAACGATGCTGATGAGTTAGTGCCAACTCGAGTTCAAACGGGTTGGCGTGTCTGTATTGATTATAGGAAGTTGAATGCTTTGACAAGAAAAGATCATTTTCCCCTTCCTTTCATTGACCAAATACTGGAAAGGTTAGCGGGGCATGAATATTATTGCTTTCTTGATGGTTATTCTGGTTATAACCAAATTCCCATAGCCCCTGAAGACCAAGAAAAGACCACTTTCACGTGTCCTTTTGGTACCTTTGCCTACCGTCGCATGCCATTTGGGCTATGCAATGCACCTGCTACCTTTCAAAGGTGTATGTTGAGCATTTTCTCTGATATGATAGAGCGATTTTTAGAGGTATTCATGGACGATTTTTCTGTCTTTGGGTCTAATTTTGATGAATGTCTGCACCACCTATCTTTAGTGTTAGTGCGGTGTAAAGAGAAGAATCTGGTACTTAACTGGGAGAAATGTCATTTTATGGTTCAAAAAGGAATTGTTCTTGGGCATATTATATCTAATAAAGGCATTGAAGTTGATAAAGCTAAAGTTGATTTGATTTCACATCTTCCACCACTACGAATTGTGAAAGAAATCAGATCATTTTTAGGCCATGCTGATTTTACAGAAGATTCATTAAAGATTTTAGTAAAATTTCAAGACCTTTGTGTAATCTTCTTGCAAAAGATACACCATTTGTCTTTGATGATGCTTGCAATAATGCCTTTCAGAAACTCAAATCAGAATTAACATCTGCACCTATTATTTGGCCGCCTGATTGGAGCCTACCTTTTGAGATCATGTGCGATGCCTCTGATTATGCTATTGGTGCTGTGTTGGGGCAGCGAATTAACAAACTTCCCCATGTGATTTACTATGCTAGTAAAACATTGAATGATGCTCAACTTAATTATTCTACAACTGAAAAAGAGTTGCTGGCAGTAGTCTTTGCTCTAGATAAGTTTCGGTCTTATTTATTAGGATCGAAGGTCTATATCTATTCAGATCATGCTACATTGAAGTATCTTTTATCTAAAAAAGATGCTAAACCTCGTCTTCTCCGATGGAGATTATTGCTACAAGAATTTGATATTGAAATTCGGGATAAGAAAGGTTCCGAAAATGTTGTAGCCGACCACTTATCTAGGTTGATAGTTGATTTTACTGATGAATCATTGCCCATAACTGAATCTTTTCCTGATGAGCAATTACTTGCAGTGTCCCAATTGCCTTGGTTTGCTGACATAGTTAATTATCTGGTAATTAAACAAATTCCATCTCATTGGTCTTCCCAAGATAGGTCCAAATTTTTGTCCAGGGTTAAGTATTTCTTTTGGGATGATCCATACTTGTTCAAGTATTCTCCCGATTAGATTATTAGGAGATGTATTCCAGAACATGATCAACAAAGCATCATTTCTTTTTGTCATGATCAAGCTTATGGGGACCATTTTAGTTCTAAAAAGACTGCTGCAAAGATTTTGCAGTGTGGATTTTATTGGCCTACTATTTTCAAAGACTGTCATGCTTATTATTCAGCATGTGAAAGATGTCAGAAGTTAGGAGCACTTTCACGTCGTAACATGATGCCTTTAACCAATCCTTATTATAGACCTTTTTGATGTATGGGGTATTGACTTCATGGGACCTTTTCCTAACTCTTTTGGCAATCTTTATATTCTTGTGGGGGTAGATTATGTCTCTAAATGGGTAGAGGCTATAGCTTGCAAAACCAATGATCACAAAGTGGTGGTCCAATTCTTAAAAGACAATATTTTTGCACGTTTTGGTTCTCCTCGTGCTATCATAAGTGATGGGGGAAAACATTTCTGTAATAGGGTTTTTGAACAGTTAATGAAGAAATATGGCATAACCCACAAAATTGCTACCCCATATCATCCCCAGACAAGTGGTCAAGTTGAGATATCTAATAGGGAGATTAAGCATATTTTAGAAAAGACAGTCAATCCTACTCGCAAAGATTGGTCACTGAGACTCACCGATGCTTTGTGGGCTTACCGTACT
Organism: Houttuynia cordata; assembly: GCA_039654745.1. Lineage (NCBI taxonomy): Eukaryota > Viridiplantae > Streptophyta > Magnoliopsida > Piperales > Saururaceae > Houttuynia > Houttuynia cordata. Next base: position 4,962,085 of record CM077510.1, on the reverse strand, counting down.
GCATTTAAAACTCCCATTAGAATGTCTCCATACCGTATTGTTTACGTGAAAGCTTGTCATCTTCCTGTTGAAATTGAGCATAAAGCTTATTGGGCAATTAAGCACCTGAATTTTGATTTAAATAGAGCAGGAATTCAAAGGAAACTGCAGTTAAATGAGTTAGATGAGCTTCGTAATGATGCTTATGAGTGTGCAAAATCATACAAGGATCGCATGAAAAAGGTTCATGATCAAAATATTCTGCGAAAATCTTTTACACCGGGACAGAAAGTTCTTTTATACAATTCTCGTTTACATCTGTTTCTGGGTAAATTGAAGTCTCGATGGATAGGACCTTTTATAATTCGTGTTGTTTATTCTCATAGAGCAGTTGAAATAGAAAACCCCAAGAATGGTGATATATTCAAAGTTAATGGTCATCGTCTTAAACCATTCTTGGAATTGCAGCAACCTCAGATCGATGAATTGAGTCTGGGAGAACCGACTTATCATGATTTATGATTAATAGCTGTGTGTGGCTGAAGACGTAAAACTTAGCGCTACTGGGAGGCAACCCAAGTTTTTAGAACTTTTATTTTTATTTTTTGTGCTTATTTCTTCTTATGCTATTCTTGTGCTTCACTTGTTCTTTTCATTTTGATAGATAATATAGCGTTTCAGTGGAGTGCAGATACTATCTTTCCTTCCCTCTTCTATTTATTTTCCTCAGTACTTATTTCATATCTTTTTACATTGAGGACAATGTTTCATGCAGGTTTGGGGGTATAGGAAGATATTTGTTTAGGATATCTTAGTTATTTTCTTGCTTATTTTGAATTTTGAAAATGAAAAAAAAAATTTTTAAAAAAATTGTAGTTTTTAGGTTGTTTGTTAGTATTTTTATAGGTTTTGGTAGTTTATCCCTTCGTGATGCATACTTCAATTTTTAAGAAATTAATTTACATTGGAAGTGTGAGTAAGTATACTCGAGGATAGAGTCACTTAACTGAGAAATAGCATTCTGTTACAGTCCTCTTTGATCAAGTGCTTGAGCTAATAAAATTCACTCACACACACCAGTTACATAAAGTAATACCTTCTAGAGATTTGTTGAATACTAATCTTCAGTGGGATGTCTTTAGTCAGAGTCATTAGTTGATATGTGGTTGTCAGTTGAGCTTAAAAGATCATGATAGACCATTTACTTGGCTATGGTAAGGGCTTGGAACCGGAAATAGGTTGAGAGTATAATACAGCCTGGACAGAATAAGATGCTTGAAAATATATATGCTGAAAATGAAAAAAAAATAGAAACGAAAATAAAGAAAAGGGCTGCTTGACTATTATAGGATTAACTTAGGCTGATGCTCAGGTCCGAAGCGCTCCATCTTAAAACCTAATGCCCTAAGTCGAACTGGCTGGGAGTCATTGGCCTGAGTCATTGCTAAACCTAAGCATTTTGAAGTCAGGCCTTACACAGTCCTATTGCAGAAAAAAAAAGTCTATGGTGTATTATCCTCTAAAATCTAGAATGTTGGACCTGAAGGAGGCGCGCAAGCATTTGTGCTATCATGAACCTAAAGATTACGATGACTATGTAGATTCTGATATTCTTTGGTTAATGGGTAGCACTGGATCTGTGTGAAACAGAGATTTAGAGTGTATTGCTACAATGTTCTACACTTTTTATTATTTAAAGTATCATGTATATCATATTGAGCAGAAATTTCCAAGATGAAGGTGTAGAATAAAACCACTTACTTGAGCACTTCTATATTCCAGTTGATTATAAATGCAAGTACGTGTGGTTAGTTTTCTTAAGTATTGCAGTGTGTATTTGAAGGGATAATAGGTTCTGTGTTTTGAAGTGTTTAGTTGATTACTTTTCATTTAGATTTAATAAGGTTAATTTTATAAATACATGTTTGTGGGTAGCATGGCTGCAAACCCTCACGAGACTTCACTCGTCCTTCCAGGGACACTGTTGTAATCAGTCTAGGAAGATGAAGAGTCAGTCTAGGAAGATGAAGAGTCAGTCTAGGAATATGAAAGGTCAGGAATGTTGTAATCAGTCTAGGAAGATGAAGAGTCAGTCTAGGAATATGAAAAGTCAAGTCACATCTTGTAATCAGTCTTGGAAGATGCGCCTCTCCTTCCTTATAAGGAGGACGTCTTCCTCCTTCTGGGTATGCAATATTAAGAACTATTCCTTCCCTCTCAAATCTCTTCTTCTCCTCTTTGCGGATTCCAGTACTTGTGATCCTTACGGGTCACAACATTGGTATCAGAACGTTAATCCACGGGAATTCATGCCTCCTCGCAAGCCACCCATAATGACTCAAGAAGCTCCACCGGAGCCGGAGATCGCCAAGGATCCTGCGAGCCCAAAAGCTAATCCCGATCCTACCCAGGCTGCCTTGCTATCCGTCCTAACGGAGATTCAAAAGGAGCTCCGAGAGATTAAGCTTGCTCAGGCTCCTTCTCAGCCGCTCAAATCAGCCGCCGTGACTCCACCACCACGAGAGATGGGCAGCTCCAGCTGCCAAGATGGATTCCTTGGCATAGGAGCCTCTCTGCTCGGCAAGGCCAGCGGACAGTCCCTACCTTATGGGATTCAGTTGGGCTCACTCAACTCCAACGCCGACGGAGGGCGCCAGAGCGCCACCACAAGGGATACGCAAGGTGTTCGACGAAATGCTACAATGATCAACTGTGACCGGGCCTTGCATGACGAGTTGGACGATGCTTGGGACGAACCCCAGATGCCTCGCGGAGGCCAACGGAACAGCGCCGAGCCCCGATTGGCTCGCTTGCAGTTTCCTCGGTACAATGGAGAAGACGACCCTGTTGAATGGCTCTATAAAGCTGACAAATTTTTCTCCTACCAAGGCACCTACTCGGATGAGGAACGCTTACGAGTGGCAGCGTTCCACCTGGATGGTGATGCCTCCATATGGTATCAAGCGTTCGAAAAGGAGATCCGCTTTCCCACATGGGTGTCTTTCTCTGACGAACTGTGTATTCAATTCGGACCGAACGAGTTCCAAGACTTCAATGAGATGTTGTCCACATTGAAACAAACAACTTCGGTAAGAGCATATTACTCGGAATTCATGAAAATTGTTAACAGGTTACCGGACTGGCCGGTGGCGGCATTAGTCGGTACATTCAAGCGCGGATTGAAGCCTGAGATAGCGGATGAAATGCGCCATTTTCCTTGCCACACAATGCGGGATGTGGTGCGGCATGCCCGAATTGAGGAAGAGAAATTGGGTCGTCAGAAGCGCGGAGGGCGAGGGGCCTGGAGCCCACGGCCACTTAGTCAACCCTCATTGTCAGCGGCTCCTGTTGTCAGCGCCAAGTCCCAACCGACCCCCTTGTCAGGCTCCATTCCCACTCCTATTCGCCGCTTAACCCAAGCTCAAATGGCAGATCGGAGGGCCAAGGGCCTATGTTTCAACTGCGATGAAAAGTATGTCCAGGGGCCATCAATGTGCGGCTCGGGGCAGCTTACTTATTGAGGAGGTTGAGGAAGAGGAACCTGCTCCGGCTGAGGACTTCACCCCTGTATGTGACCCCATTCCAGCCAGAGATCTCGGTGCACGTGTATTCCAGCACTTTTACTCCACGCACCATGCGTGTGCAAGGCATGTTAAAACGTCAGCCAATGGTAATTCTGATTGACAGTGGTTCGACACATAATTTCATTAATGACAGGGTGGCTCATCGACTGGGTTGCTATGTTTCTGACGCCACCCCCATTTGATGTCCTTATTGGCGATGGCAAACATCTCCGAAGCTCGGGTGTGTGTGCTCAAGCCTCCATCACCATTCAAGAGCATACCTTTACCACCGACCTGTTTCTCCTTCCAACCAAAGGAGCGGATGTGGTGTTAGGCGTGCAATGGCTCCAAGAATTGGGTGATGTAATGTGGAACTTCCGCGAGCTAACCATGGACTTTGACGTCAAAGGGAAAAGGGTCCGTATATGAGGAACCCAGCCCGGCACCCTTCACTCAGCCCAGGCCGTAGACTCCTTCAGACGGTTCACACCTCAAGGTATGTTTCTACAACAGCGATCAATGGGGGATGTGGAGCAAGGGGAACTTCCTCCGGACATGCGTATACTCCTGGAGGAACATGCGGATATCTTCTCTGAGCCCACCGGCCTTCCTCCCCAGCAGGCCCATGACCATCACATTCCTCTGGTTCCAGGGGCTCAGCCGACGAACATCCGGCCATACCGCTACCCCCACATTCAGAAGGCTGAGATCGAGCGACTGGTGGGAGATATGCTGACCATAGGTATTATTCGTCCCAGCAACAGTTCCTTTTCTTCACCAGTTTTGCTTGTGCATAAGAAAGACGGCACCTGGTGCTTCTGCGTGGATTATAGCGCCCTGAATGCTATTACCGTCAAAGACAAATACCCCCATTCCGGTGATTGAAGAATTGCTTGACGAATTAGCAAGCGCACAGGTCTTTAGCAAGCTTGACTTGCGTTCTGGGTATCACCAAATCAGGATGCAGGTTTCGGATGCGCACAAAACTGCGTTCCGGACCCATGATGGCCACTTCGAATTTTTGGTAATGCCATTTGGGCTGACCAATGCCCCCGCCACTTTCCAGAGTTTGATGAATGACATTTTCCGGCCATTTCTCCGACAGTTTGTATTGGTATTCTTCGACGACATTCTTATCTACAGCAGAACTTGGGAGGAGCATTTGGGTCACCTCAGGTCGGTCTTCTCCCTCCTAAGAGCTAATTCTTTATTTCTAAAACGTTCGAAGTGTTCGTTTTGGCAGTTCTCAGGTGGAATACCTTGGTCATATCATCTCATGTGACGGTGTCGCCACATACCCTTCCAAAGTAGCCACCATGTTATCCTGGCCGGCTCCCAAGTGCGTCAAGGCGTTGCACGGCTTCTTAGGGATGACGGGCTATTATCGCCGTTTTATTAGTCACTATGGAACTATTGCAGCACCACTCACGGCTTTGTTAAATAAGGGTGCCTTCAACTGGACCAATGGGGCACAAATGGCCTTCGACCGACTCAAACAGGCTATGGCCCATGCGCCAGTATTGGGACTTCCTAACTTCAATCTTCTGTTTGTGGTGGAGACTGATGCTTCTGGTACTGGTCTTGGGGCCGTCCTCTTGCAACAGGGACCGTCCAATTGCCTTTCTATGCAAAGCTTTGTCGGGCCGCACTCTTTCCATATCGGCCTATGAACGGGAGATGTTAGCCATTATTCATGCTGTGACCAAATGGCGCCCATATCTGTTGGGCCGGCGGTTTACCATACGGACTGACCATCAACCTCTGAAATATTTCTTAGAGCAAAGGGTGGCTACTCCGGCCCAGCAACGATGGGTCTGCAAGCTGTTGGGTTATGATTATGAGATTATTTATAAGAAAGGAGCCGAGAACACTGTTGCAGATGCACTCTCTCGACGGCCCATGCCCAGACTCTTGTATGGTCTTATCCGGCCCCACTTGTCCGTTCATTCCGGACCTTCAACAAGCATATGCGGAGGACCCGCCCACCAAGGAGTTGGTCCGTCGTATCCAAGCTCAACCAGCCGCTGAACCCCCCCTATGTGTGGCGGCATAACCTGTTGTTTTGGAAGGATCGCTTGTGGGTGCCCAATTATGCTGACTTGCGTCGACGCATCATTTCACATTTCCATGACACACCCAGTGCAGGCCATGAGGGATCATTTCGCACATATAAGAGGGTGAGCCAGAGTTTTCTGTGGAAAGGGCTACGTCGTGCCGTGCAGGATTATGTATCCACTTGTGATATTTGCCAACGTTCCAAGTCCATGACCACGTCTCCTGCCGGCCTTCTTCAGCCATTACCTATTCCGGCTAATATTTGGGAGGATGTTTCTATGGATTTCATTGAAGCTTTACCACTCGTTCAGGGCAAATATGTCATCTTGGGAGGATGTTTCTATGGATTTCATCGAAATATGCTCACTTTTATGCCTTGAGCCATCCTTTTACGGCTCTTACGGTTGCGGAGGTCTATGTGCGCGAGGTCGCTAAGCTCCATGGTATGCCCAAGACCATTGTGTCCGACCGCGACCGTGTCTTCTTGTCTAATTTCTGACGTGAATTCTTTGCTCTCTAAGGTACGCAATTACATATGAGTACAGCCTACCATCCACAGACAGATGGGCAAACAGAGGTGGTGAATCGCTGTTTAGAGCAGTATTTGAGGTGTTTCGTGGGCGATCAACCCCGCCGTTGGCTTCATCTCCTACCGTGGGCTGAGTGGTCCTACAACACCGCCTACCATACTCGTGCGGGCTTTACTCCCTTCGAGGTTGTGTACGGTCGTCCTCCGCCGACGGTCCTTTCTTATGTTCCCCATTGTTCAGCTATTGCTGAAGTGGATTATATGCTTCAAACTCGTGATGAGGTGTTGCGGCAACTTCGGCGCAACTTACAATCGGCTCAGAATCGTATGAAACAGGTTTATGATCGTCACCATACTGATCGCATATTTCAGGTGGGCTCACTGGTCTATGTGTCCCTTATGCCCTTGCGCCAAACTTCCTTAGCTTCTATTGACAACAGCAAACTGGCCCATCGTTATCATGGACCTTATGAAGTGATTGAGCGCATTGGGCCGGTGGCGTATCGTCTTGCTTTGCCACCGGGCTCCTTGGTACATCCGGTGTTCCATGTGTCTCATCTCCGTCAGTTTATGGGTGATCCCCTTTCTGTGGCTAACGTTGCACCTATTCCACTCATTCAACCATCGGCTTCGGAAGTTCCATCCCCTGCATTTATTATCGATCGCTGCCGTGTTCGTCATTCGGGCCGCATTGTGACGGAGGTGTTAGTCGCTTGGCAGGGTCAGCCATTAGAAGATGCAACCTAGCTCCTCGAGGATGACTTTCTGGCACGATTTCCATCATGGACGCCTTGAGGACAAGGTTGCAGCGGAGCGTGGTGGAATGTTATAATCAGTCTAGGAAGATGAAGAGTTAGTCTAGGAAGATGAAGAGTCAGTCTAGGAATATGAAAGGTCAGGAATGTTGTAATCAGTCTAGGAAGATGAAGAGTCAGTCTAGGAATATGAAAAGTCAAGTCACATCTTGTAATCAGTCTTGGAAGATGCGCCTCTCCTTCCTTATAAGGAGGACGTCTTCCTCCTTCTGGGTATGCAATATTAAGAACTATTCCTTCCCTCTCAAATCTCTTCTTCTCCTCTTTGCGGATTCCAGTACTTGTG